>VZUI01019142.1:0-20206 GCA_013401135.1 Cettia cetti | reverse complement strand
GCCTCGGGGCTGCTCCTCTGCTGCTCCAGGGCAGGGCCTTGCTCCGGGATTATGTTTCCTTTCTTCTGGGATAACTTTCACAGAAGCCCGGAATCCCTGAGGCTGGAAAAGCCCTCCCAGCCCCTTGAGGCCCAGCTGTTCCCAGTGCCTGCCTTGTCACCCTGCCCAGAGCACTGAGTTCCATGTCCAGGTGTGCCCTGGACCCCTCCAGGGATGGGCACTCCAAACCTCCCTGGGCAGCTCTTCCCCAGGCCTGAGCAGCCTTTCCATGGGGAAATTGCTCCTGGTGTCCAACCCGAGCCTCCCCTGGCACAGCCTGAGGCCCTTTCCCCTTGTGCTGTCTCTGTTCCCTGGGAGCAGAGCCTGACCCCCCCAGCTGCAGCCTCCTGTCAGGGCTCCAGAAGGATTGTTCCTTCCTTAGGCCCTCTCCTCCTCCTCCTCTCTGCTTTCCAAAACCAAGTAACAATCACGGAAGGATGACAAATCCCACAGGAGTGTTTGGGACTGGGTGTTCACCCATTTCCTCTGTGCACAGGGACAACCAAGTGTCTCTCTCCTCCCTTGCCCAATATCCAACAGCAGGGAGCCCTAGGCCAGCGTTCCTCTGTGTGGGAGCAGCAGGAGGGAAGTTTGAGCACTTCTGCATCCCTGATAGAGGGGAAGGCAGGGATTTTCCTTTCTTCCTTTTTTTTTCTTTGATTATCCACACCAAAGGAGACTCCATCAACTGGAAAAGGAATTGGACTTGGTGGAGCTGCCCTGAGGGGCTCCTGCCCAGAGGAGAGGCCTGGGGGATGTCAGGTGTGCTCCATGTGCAGGTTGGACTCTCCCCTGGGTGAATCAGGGGCTGCTGGGTCAGGGCAGTGAAGCAAAAAGAAAACATCAGGTCAAAGGTGAATTTTGGCAACAACTTTGAAGCAGAGACCCGAGGCAGCTGACTCAAGGTGTTCATTCCTCCTCAGAATGCAGCCATTGGTATTGCTGTAAGTGTGTGACCTACACTGCTTCCCTAAATCCCACACATCTTTACTATTGATGGAAGCCTTTTCCTTGGAATGGACAAGTAACTTTCCAGCGTGCAAGACACACAAACACACACACATACACACATAATTTAAGAAGGAGTAAATAATGCAATACAATCATTATAAAAGGATTGGCCAATAGCAGAACTCAAAATCACTCCGCAGAATTTCTGCTGCTTTTTGCTTTTCCGGCTTGGCTGTTGCTCATCACAGAAGCAATAAACAGAGGCATCCTCTGGTTACTTCATTCTCTTTGCCACATCCAAATATGCATATTCAATCTCCTGGTCAGCAGGGCACGTGTTTGTAAATTCATCTCTCGCATATGCATTTTTCAAGTATCTTGAAATCCCTGTCATTTCAGGTGGGAAATGAAAATTTCGGTATTTTTTTGCAACGACCTTTCATTGAAAGAAAAAAAAAAAAAAAGAAGAGAAGAAAAACATCATTACATATACAATCTGCAAAACCCCCAAACATCTAAAGCCTACTCTTTGTGCCCATTTTTCATTTCCAGTGTGCAAGTCCGGTGTTGTTGGTGAGCAAGGGGAAAGAAGAGGGAAACACGTAAAAAGAAGCCATGGGATGAAGGAAGCTGCTGAACTCCATGTAAAGAACTTGTTTTGTGTCTATCTATATCTGTATCAATCTATATCTATATCTGTATCTATGTATATGTATATGTATATCTATATCTATATTTATATCTATATATATCTCTATATCTGTCTTGCTAAAGAGATGCAGAGCCATGTGGACTGGTAGAACAGACTGGAAGAGATACAGGTTAACCCAGCAAACTTAAGCCCAGAACTAACAGAATAATCCTACAGGAATCAATTGGCCCACACTTGGAAAGTTTCACTGAAACAGGAAAATTTGTGCAGCCATGAATCCAGCACTCATTTCATCCCTGTGGCTGTGAGAAGCTCAGCCTCAGCACAGATATGAAACAGCTCTTCCAGATCTGCAACCATCAAAGTGAGGATCACCCTGGCTGTGCTGTAAGAAAATGGCCTCAGAGTCCCTGGGTGTGCCTTCAGAACAGAGAAAGGATCCCTCTGCCATCTAGAAAGGGACTTCAGCTGCTCTGCTCCCCTTCTCTCCAGGAAGCTAAAAAAGCAAATGCAAACCTTGATTATGTGGAGCTTTGGTAGGAGGTTGCAATCTGCTAAAGTGAGCTCATCTCCATCCAGGAATTTCCGGCTGGAAACAGTGATCTCCTCTGTGCTGTAAGCATCGATTTCATCAGGCAAGGGGCTATTTAAATAGTTGTCCAGCTTCTTCAGGGCTTTAAGCAAAGATTTTTCCAGATCTGGGTTAAGACAATAAAAAGATCATTCAGGCCTGTAGCAAGGTCCCTGTGACACCAAGCGACTCCTGCATCCTGTCTCCTGGCACCAGCCCAGACATCTGGCTGTGCCAACTCCTGCAATTCCTTGATCCTAGGCTTAACCCTTAATGCTGGGATAAGGGCTCTAAGGAGCTAAAGGCAGTTCTGGGAAAAACCATCCTGGGGCTGCTTTACCAGGAATGGCTCCTCAAACCTCTCTGTGGGGTGGGCTTTGGCCCTGCCCTGCCTTCACACTGACTCATGCCAGGAGAGCCACAGGGCCAGTGCTTGCCCAAGGCAGGGCAGCACAGCTCGAGTGACAACAGCAAGTCCCTGGGATGCCACTTTGGGGTGTTCAAAGCCAGCCCAGGGAACAGGCCTGAGGGCTGAAGGACAGAGACAGAATCCTGGCATGGTTTGGGTTGGGAGGGACCTCAAAGTTCATCCAGTGCCACCCCTGCCATGGCAGGGACACCTCCCACTGTCCCAGGCTGCTCCAGCCCCATCCAACCTGGCCTTGGGCACTGCCAGGGATGGGGAGGCCACAACCAACCTGTGCCAGGCCTCACCACCCTCACAGGAAAGGATTTCTGCCTAATATTTCATCTCACCCTGCCTTCCTCCAGCCTAGGGCTGTTCATGGTGTTTCATGAGGGTCCTGCTTTAGGGATGTGCCGAGGGGCTGGAGTCCTCATTATTTATGGCAATTATTTATGGAAATCTCTCAGAGGGCTGTGCTTTTGGCAAAGCTGTGGGGAAGGTGCAGCCTCACAGGCCCCAGAGCTGAAGGAGTGAGGAGAAGCTGGAATTGGTGCTCCCATGGTGACAGCAGTATCTGCTTTCACCTGCTCTTGGAATGCTTGATTAAAGGAGGGAACAGGCACAGACTTCCAAAGCCTGGAATATCCCTGTTTAACCTGAGCTGGAAATGGGGCGTCTCCAGCAGTGTCCTACAACTGCACAGGTCTGGTTTCTCCCTCCCAGGGCTGATGATGGGACTGCAGCACCTACTTTCATTTGCATCTTTTCTTGGGTTCTTTATAAACGCAGAGAATTTTGCAAAGACGTCATTTCCTGCAGAGTTCGACTCGGGGTGCTTCGGTGCAAGTTTGGGATACCTGAGCAGTTCAGAGAAACAAAAAGAAGTGACCCAATTACCCTTTATTTTTGTCTCCACTAATTAATACACATTTATTTGTAGGGTGACCACATACAGCCACACATGACTCAAAGGGAACCATCCTAAACTAAAAATCACTTATTTTTTATGCTATCTAAATAATCTTTTCCTGAGGACAATGGAAATGACTGTTATTGCTGCAAGCTCTGCCCAAATATCCCAGGGTGTCTTCCAGGCTTTCTCCTCCAGAGGTGAGGCTGCCTGGAATGTGGCTCCTGCCATGAGGAGGAGTGGAAGGAAAATCCCCACTCGCAGGAGCTGCTGCTCCTATCCAGCTCCTGGCCCAGCCTACATCAGCAAGCTGACAGCAGCCTTTCCAGGAGCTGTAGCTGCAAGGGATGCATAAAAATGGGGAAAAGTGCAGGCAAGCAGCTGCTTTGCTGGTTTAAATCAGGCTTGGCTGCAGGGAGAAGGGAGCACAGGCAGGGGACTGATGTCCCAGAGGAGAAAAGCTCTGTGGGGTAGGGGACACAATGCTGGGACAACAGAGGGACAGAGGGGTTTGGGGCGAGGTGGGAAGAGCTGCTGGGATGGGGGAGGACAAATCCAAAACTGAGATCTTCATGTGCAGCCTGATGGACCCACGTGGGCTCTCTGAAATAGCCCCAGCCCATCCTTTGTGCACGAGGTGTTCCTGCCCTCGGCTTCACAGAATCCCAGAATCACCAGGGTTGGAAAACACCTTCAGCACCGTCCAGTCCCACCATCCCCATCCCAAACCGTGTCCCCAAGGGCCACATCCAGATGACTGGAACACTTCCAGAGATGGTGATCCACCCTGGGCAACTCATTCCAATGTCTGTCTACTCTTGAAGGGAAAACATTTTTCCAGTCTCCAATCTGAACCTCCCTTGGCATAACTTGAGGCCATTTCATCTCATCCCTTCACTTGGGACACGGCAGAAGAGCCCGACCCCACCTCACTGCAGTGTCCTTCAAGTGGTTTTGGAGAGCAGCGAGGTCACCCTGAGATTCCACCTCCTGGGAAGCACAATAATTTGTGTGGTGTGAAGAGGGAAGCCTCAAACGACCCCAAGTCAGAGCAGGGAAAAGGTCCCAGCTTTCCACAGGATGGATTCCACACCCTGGGAGTGACCCAGCAGTGAGCTCAGGATGAAGGATAGCAGTGGGAGCAGCTCAGCCGTGACTTGGGGACAGCCTGGGGACACCCCAGTGACATCCCTGGCTCCAGCTGTGTTTCAAAGTCATCCCTGAGCTGGACCAGCCCCTGGGGATCCCCCTCCCCGCCGTGGGCAGCCCCCTGAGGGCAGCGGGAATGCGGTACCGGGGCGGCGCCAGCTTCTCCTCCAGGAATTCCTCGATCTTGTTGACATCGGTTTTCACTTCCCCATCAAAGGTCATGAACGGGGGGTTGGTGCCTGGGGCCAGGTTCTGCAGGTCCGCAGGTTTTCTGGGAAAGAAAAAGCCATAAAAAGTCCCTTTCCCTCCTTTTTATGAGCCCCTTTAGGCACTGGAAGAGGCTCTAAGGTCTCCTCACAGCTGGCAGAAAAGCTCTCCCAGCTCTCCCAGCCTGGCAGAAAAGAGCCACCATTTAAAATCCCCATTTTGGAAAAGTTGTGCTATAAAGTTTAAATCTCAGAATTAAAAGTCACAATCTCACCTTTTCAGATCCACGGTCGTGACATTAAATATGACACCTTTGAGCCACAGGATCATAAAGAGGCGCTGAGAGAACGGGCAGTTCCCAATACTTTCCCCATCACTGCCAGCCTACAATTGGAAAAATTACAAATTATAAACACATCTGTGTAAAAAACACAGCAGTCCCTCCAAAGGAAACAGCCTCCACCTCATTTGTCTACGTGAACATGAACCTGTACAAGTCACTGCAAGATTAAAATTAGTTAAATCAGTTTATGACCCCAGGAAAGGAACAGAGCAATATTTACCAGCATAAAAAGAGATATGATTTCTAAAGCACTGAAGAGAACAAGCAGAATAAATCAATTAATTAAGATTTTCAACCTAAAGGGCTGTAGGAGCCCTGGAGAAGGTGACCACAGAAATCCTGCTCTCAGGTAATTTATATTGCAATTTGTTAAGAGGCTTTGTTAAAATGAGGCAAAGCCTTGCAGAGGTGCTACTGAGTGAGACTTCATGTAACACTGCAAGAGATCAAGGGTCTCAGTTTTAAGCCCTTCACATGATTCCCCTAAAGCACAGCTTTAAAATTTAGATTAAATGTCAGGGGCAGAAGTATAAAAATCCAAGTGTCTCACAGGTTAATTCATTAAGGTTTGCATCCCTTGTAACCCAACAAGACACACGAATCAAACCAGTTCTGTTTGTCCTTTTCCCCTCACTCAGTGCTATCAAACAAATCTCAAATACAGCAAAAAACTCCTCCATAAACAAGCACAGTGCTCACCTTCACAAAGAGCTCGATGGCTGGAAATAAGGGCCTGGCCTGGAGCAGGCAGGAGCTCGAGGGATGCATGGCAAGGACTGGATGAATTTGCTGGTTCTCCCTATGAACCTGAGCAATCTCCCTGGACAAAGCCCTGTGCTTTCTGCTCCACAACCACTGAGAAAGCCAGGAGTGTCTCCAGCACTGCCAGGGGATGAGAACTCTCAAAAATGCTGGAACAGCTGGACTGCTGTGTTAGAAAAGCCTTGTTTGTGACAGGAAAGCCTTGTTTTGTAGGTGGCAAAGTTGAGGGCTGCTCAAAAGCTGCCATTGTGGTTTTCCTCCCACTCAGAGCAGTGCTCTGCAAGGCTGAGCAGCTGCCAGCAGCCAGGAGACACAAAACTGCTGTGGATCTTGTATAAAAGGAGCCTGAAACGCTGCCAGCATGGCTTAGCATGGAGCTGAATGCACAAGAGCTCCATTTGGTCTCATCCTGCCTCTGATGCCAGGTGTCACCCACCCCGAAGGAAAAAGGAGGGGAAAAGTCTCATGGTGACCCTTGGGTGATGGGAATGGGCACCCTCACCCTCTGCCAGGCTGTGCCCAGGGCAGGAGCAGCAGCCTGGGGACACTGTTGGGGATGGGCCTGTCTGGAGGAGCAGGCAGGTGCATCTGGAGATGAGCTGCATCCCACCAGCTCCTTCCCAGCTGGATCTCTGGAAGTGAAGGAGTTGCCACAACCCTGCAGTGCTGCCAGCTGTGCACCCAACATGATCCCACACTGGGCTGGGTTGGGAGGGACCTTGAAGCCCACCCAGTGCCACCCCTGCCATGGCAGGGACATCTCCCACTGTCCCAGGCTGCTCCAAACTCCATCCAAACTGGCCTTGGGCCGTTCCAGGGATGGGGAATCCACAACCTCTCTGGGCACCCTGTGCCAGGGCCTCACAGCCTGTGCTGGGTACTCTGCTCCCTGTGGGTCCTCTGAGCTGGAGAGTGAAGAAAATCAGAGAAACTGAAGCACTTTGGGCCGTGACCCAGCCAGGGCAGAGCTGAGGTGACCAAGGGTCATCCTGAGGGTGCAGGGAGATGTTTGTCCCTCTGCAGCAGCTGTGGATCAGCAGGATCCCTGCTGTGGGGATCTGGGAGAGCCTTTGGCACCACAGGGTGCCAGCTCCACCCTGGGTGAGCTGGGAGAGAGAGGGAGGGGATGGGGAGAGCTCAGTGACACCCACGGGATGTGAGCTCTGACAGGGAGAATCTGAGGGGATTTTGCTGATTACCAGCACAGAGGCTCAGACTGATCACAGGATCCCAGAATTGCTGAGGTGGGAAGAACCTTTCAGCACCAACCAGTGCCACCCCAGCAGCAGCAGCCCCAGCCCAAAGCCTGTCCCCAAGGGCCACCTCCAGACTCCTGCTGAGCACTCCCACAGACAGTGACTCCAAAGCTCCCTGGGCAGCTCATCCCAAGGCCTGACCACTCTGCCAGGGAAATTTCCTTTCCCAATCTCCCCCCTGAGCCTCCCCTGGTGCAATTTGAGGCCATTTCCTCTCCTCCTGTCCCTGCCCCTCCTGGCAGGGACTTGTGCAGAGCCACCAGGGCCCCCCTGAGCCTCCTCTGCTCCAGGCTGAGCCCCTTGCCCAGCTCCCTCAGCTGCTCCTGGTGTTTTCTAGACCCTAAATGTCTATTTTTCAAGACATAGCCGTGTTCTGGCAGTGTGCTGTGACAGATACCCTCTTTTAACTAAAAAAATGTTAAATTTAGGGTTCCATTTAATTTTTTCTTTAATTTTAACGGTTGCTCAGTGCTGCCCTTGTATCCCTGGAAGCATCCAAGGCCAGGTTGGAGCAGCCAATGGAAGGTGTCCCTGCCAGTGGCAGGGGGTGGCACTGGATGATCCTTAAGGTCCCTCCCAACTCTGATTCCATGAACAAAATATCCCATCTACTCCACAAAGTGTTTTTTAAACTTTTGCACATTTCTGCACTATTAAAACACTGAAAATCCCACCAAATTATCTTCTATTTCAGCAATATATATAAATTAAATATATTAAAACTATATAGCGACTATATAAAACCCTTTAAAAATCAAAAATTCTGTCCAGCAATAGTACTGCTGTTAAAAAAATGCCATAAGAATTAGAATTACCATTAATTTTTGTTCACTCAATGCAACTTTAATGCACTTATCATTTTATGTTATGTTATATTTGGGTCAGATCACATCCAATCCAAAGCTTTTTGTCAGGAAGGGATCACCTGGAATTTTCTCTCTGGTGTCATTCCGTGGCCTCAGGCTGGAGAACAAACACCCAAACACTGAATTTTACAGAATCCTTTTGATGCCACCTACTGGGCTTGAAATGTTGCTCTTGAGAGCACTTGAGATGCTGAAATTGTAATTCCAGGCTGAATTTTAAGATACAGCAGCTGCAATTAAAAATATATTTTCAGGGAGAAAATTCCAATTTTGCCTCTTATTATCCCAATGCTTTTAAATAGCCCCAAAGCTCTCCCTACCCACCACTCCCCAACACTAAAATCAGATATTTCAGCTGCTGCTTATTTTTTCAGCCAAATAGCAGGAAAAACATCCATGTTTAAAATGTAGCTGGTGATTTCTGCGGATAAATTGCATTTTTGGTACTTCCAGGGTTGACTCTTGCTGTGTGTGACATCCCTAAGGGGAAGTTCAACAAGAGAGGTGTGAAAACAGCAGCTGGACACTCCTTCAGGTAAAAAAAAAAAAAAAAAAAAAAAAAAAAAAAAAAAAAAAAAAAAAAGGATTTTCCCCTTAATTTGTTTTTGCTTAAGAGCAAAATACACCCTTTCCACTACCCCAGGTTGCTCCAAGTTTTATTTAAGTTGGCTTTGAGCACTTCCAGGGATGGGGCAGCCACAGCTTCTCTGAGAATTCCACTCCAGGGCCTCACCACCCCCACAGGGAAGAGGGAAAGCCAAGTTTTCCTTTCTCCTCAGGGAAAGAAACCTTTGGAGCAGCATGCAGGCACTATGAACTCAGCACTGAACAAACATGGAATGAAAAGTCTGCTCCTCACTTAAAATCAACGAGAAAATCTATTCACAGGCCATTAGCAGGGGTGGGGGAATGCCAGAGGATTTTTGGAAGTGTTTTTATAAAACCCTGTGTAGATTAAAGGCTTTTGGCCAAAGCTGGGCCTAAAAGAGAAACGGGGGGAAGGGGGATGAAAGGAATGGAGAGCAGGTGAGGGTGATAAAAGGAATTAACTTTACACTGAAGGTGTTCAAAGGAATTAACTTTACACTGAAGGTGCTCAAAGGAATTAACTTTACACCTGCACAGCTTTAGTGAGCACAGGACTCCTCTGAGCTGGGTGTTGGTGATCAGGGATCAGGAGAATTGGCTCAAGGCTGAGTTTATCTCAAACAGGGCTCAGCTGAGACAGGGCAGGGCTGCTCTGACCTTGAACAGAGCTTTGGGCTGAGATCTCACCTGCAGAAATGAGGAAACTCTTGCTCCCTCACATCTTAAACCTTGGGCAGGTTTATCCTGCCCATTGATTACCTCCTAGCAGCCAACAATTCTGTTTTTAGGTCTTCCCATTCTGGTTTTTTTTTGTTGTTGTTGTTTCTGGGATTTGATATTCTTGCTTTCATGCAGTGTTGGGAGTCATTTTACTGCCATTATTTTATTTTAGGCTTCATGACTTGTATGTTCAATAAAGATCTTGACTAGAAATTGTTCTTTGAATGCTCCTGGTCTTCAGGTCAGGATCAGGATTTTAAAAAGTGATGGATATTTATGGGATAGCTCCCTCAGCCCTGTTTATGTGTACTGAGCAGTGCTCACAGCTCAAGGGGGTAACATCCTTCTGGAAATTCTAAATCTCTCTAGACAACAGAGAAGAGGATGAGGCTGAGGCTGTAATTCCATGGAATTATGGAATGGTTTGGTTTGGAAAGGACCCTAAAATTCATCCATTCCCACCCCAGCCATGGCAGGGACACCTCCCACTATCCCAGGCTGCTCCAGCCCCAGTGTCCAGCCTGGCCTTGGGCACTGCCAGGGATCCAGGGGCAGCCACAGCTTTTTGGGAATTTTATTCCAAGGCCTGCCCACCCTGCCAGGGAAGGATTTTCCCTCTGGATCCAGCTCCCTGTGTGCCAAGAGCCACCTCCAGGCAGAAAAAGCCTCTTTTCTTCTCTCCCTGCTTTATTTACTGCCCATGGGCTGCTGGGTAAGTAATTATTGCAGAAATTAACTTAATCACCCTGTAAGTCATTAAATGTTTTTGATGCAGAGGGAGAAACTCTCCTTCATTAAGAAGCAACTTTGTGGCACTCAACTTTTTACCTCTGGCCAGTTGCTTTGTAAATAATGAGAAACAAAAGGCCCAGACTCAGTCCTGCTGCTTAGATAAAATACCCATTTAAATTTGATTTTGATATTAAAACCTGCCCAGTAATTTCTACACCTTCCAGTTCTGATAAAGGTTATAAATAAATGAACTATTAAGTGATAATTCTGTAAAGTGAGCAAAACCCAAGGGAGTGCAGGTGAAAATTAAAATGTGAGATGTCTTGTCTTGCATTTTTAGAGGCTGTGGTTTACTAATATTCACCTTATTTACAGCTAAGAGATTAAAGATTAAATTTATGTGTGAAAGCACTCTTTACAAAAGAGAAAATTAAACAAATTCTAGGATTTTACAACTCTGCTGTTGCCTTGGGCCAGGCCCCTCATGGTGTCACAGGAATTTCCAGGCACAGTCAGGGCTCTCTACAGGTCTTTTTTTTTAAAAAAATCCCTGAAATCCAATGAAATTACAAAGGCAAAATGCAAATTGCAGGTTTCTTTTCTCAAATGTGTCTCCCTACACCAGACCTTCATTTAAATCACTGCAGTAGCTACAAGATTTAGAAGAGCATGGAGCAGAGCAGGGAAAATTAAATGGAAAAAATAAATGGGGAAATTGAATTGTGGACTGAAAGACTGAAAAACTTGAGCTGCACGTCTGCAGAGTTTAAATTAACCTTGCCCAATTTGGGAGATTTAAATTAATCTTTCCCAATCTTTCTCCTACACGAGATTTTTGATTTGAGCTCTCCTTGGTTTGTGTCTCACTCCAACCAGCACTGCAGTCATCAGCATTTGTTTGCTTTTTCAGCAGAGGATGATAATGAATTGTTGTCTTTTAGGAGGAAAATCCCTCCCTGTGAGGGTGGGGAGGCCCTGGGATGGAATTCCCAGAGAAGCTGTGGCTGCCCCATCCCTGGCAGTGCCCAAGGCCAGCTCAGCCCTGCCCTGATCACTCCCTTTAATCCTTAGCCAGTCTTTAATTTGAATTTTCAAGATTATTTCCAAGTCCTTGGCAGGAGGGGAACAAACCCCCGAGCCCTTTAACCAAACCCAGGTGAAATCAGAGCCTGGAGACGCCGCCCAGTTCCAGGTCAGTGGTTTGGATCTCCCAGCAGCCATTCCCCAACTTCCCCGTGCTGGGAATTCCGCAGGGCTCGTGTTTGTGTCCCTGGGAACATTCCCAGGTCACAAGCAGCAGCCCAAATGCTATTAACCATTTATCCTGTTACAGGAATTATGGTTAAATCCCTCCCTGCTATTCCTAATCCTCATTTAATAACGTGGCGAGGTGCCAGCTCAACCTGGAGACAAAAACCCCTCACATCCTTCGGAAATTCTTACAGGGAATTACTTCAACAAAAGGGTTTTATATTCCTGAACACGTTATAGGGCTGGGAAAAACGGATTAAAGGGTATTTCTGTGATACATCCTGTTTTACACTGCATTTAGACTGACCCTGCAACACAGCTGGGCTGGTTCAAGCTAAATACAAAAATTATTAAAAAATTATATATAAAAACTATCTAGCTACTTCGATATAGATATAAATTATAAACTATATTTATAAATCGATATGTGTATAATTTTATGTACATGTATATATTTATTACATAAATTATATGTAATAAATTCAGCAAAACCCTGAAGTGATAAATTATATGTATAAATTAATACATATAAATGGTATACAATTCATATAAACAAAACAATATATAAAAATTGTATGTATAAAATGCCTGTGATTTGTGTTGGAAACCAATAAGTGAATCAATAAGAAATACTCAGATAAAGAAGCTCTTTTGTGCAGCTTCAAGTAGAAAATATTTTGCCAGTGATATTCCTAATTTAAATCAAGAGGTAAAAGTGAAATATTAAAAGAGTGGTGGAGTTTTTTTCACCTCTAATAATTTGTGATCCACACAGAAAGAACAAACTAAACCCTGTCAGCTGCAGTGGGAAGGTGCCCTCCAAAAACATTTAAAAATGGAATAAAAGCCCCTTCCATTCCCAGTGCAAATTCCAATTCCACGCTGTTCTCCGTGCTGCTCTTCCCAGCACCTCCCTCCTTTGGGAAATGAGGAGAAACACAGCACTGCTAATTAAAATCGAGGTTTTAGTGATACACTAAATGAGGAATGAGATTTCAAAGCCACTGGATCCAAGGCTGATCTTCCTCAACACCAGGACTGTGCCTGTGATCCTGGGGAATCCCCTTGGAGCTCCTGCCAGAGGCACCTGAGGGCTCTGCTGAGGGCTTGGGGGTGGTTTTTTCCACAGGCAGCACAAAATGTTGAACTCTTTTGGGTATATTTGGGCCCTGTTTTGAGTTTTATCTCCCCATTAAGAAAAAAAAATATATATTTTTTATTTACAAAATGCTCCTCTTCTCTAAGAGCTTTTAAAAATCATTTCCAAAGCAGTCACCAGGGAAATGTCAATGATTCACCAAGACACAAATGGGAATTTTTCTGAAATTTGAGTCAATGTTTAACTTGTTTGTGACTGCCCCATTTGAATAATTCAGGGAAGGCTTTGCTTTCACTACTCCTGTTCTGCTGTTTGACTTTGGTCTCTGACAACTCCATTTCTGAATATTTGCAATATTCTTATATGTGCTCAAATTTCAGCAGATGGAGAGAAATGAAACAGAAAGGAAAATTTCCCCTTTGTCCTTCTGCCTCCCACAGCAGTGTCAGGCTGTCAAAGCTGTTTTCTTGGAGAAACTCAGTATTTTTAGGAAGGAATTAAAATCTTTCAGAGCTGAGACAGTGCCGTCATTGAGGGCAACTGGAATGGAGTCACTTGAGCTGAGTTTTTACCAGGAAAAATCAGATATTGCAAATGGAATTGCAGACAGGGCTTTATCACAAGGGGACATTTTATCATCTCAGCAAGGAGCTTTTGGGTCACCTTCCCAGGGCATTCACTTGGGCAGAATCAGGGGGACAAGCAATTGATTTTTAAATAATCAGGGAATATCCTGAGCTGGAAGGCACCCACAGGGATCATCCAGAGCCCCCAAATTCCCAGCCTGGGCATCCCTGGCAGCGCTGTCCAAAGGCTCCTGGAGCTCTGGCAGCCTCAGGGCCGTGTCCATTCCCTGGGCAGTGCCACAAAAATCACAGGGGGTGAAAAAAAAAAAGAAGCTGTGGGACCTTTCCAGGGAAAAACCAGGGAATACACTCAGTGATGGCACAGGAGGAAGTCTCCACATTTCATTTCCCCTCCCATAAAGTCTCATTCTTCCTTTCTCTGCCTGATTCCCTTTCCCAGCTCTGAAGAGGAGCTCTGAGAGAACCAGAGTTTTCTCTGGTTAAAAACTATAAAACCAGGAATAAGCATCCTGAAATATCCTGGGCATACTGAGAACGTCCATTATCACCTCTGCTTCACAGAATTTAAACTAACAAGGAGTCATGAATATGGGTTTGGACAGTCCACACAACACGAAGAAAAGCCTTACACTGGTGGCATTTTCATAAAAATCCCACTGATGGAATCAGAGAATGGTTTGGGTTGGAAGGACCATAAAGATCATCTCATTCCAACCCCCTGCCATGGGCAGGGACACCTTCTACTACAATTTTTTATTTAAAGAAGGCCCTTTCCAAAGTTTCCCCTGATGTTTTTAATAATTTGATTTTAGTATGGTTGTATTTTCCAAGTAATTGGTCAAATGACTTTCCAGAAAATCACTCCCTGCACTCTAATGTTTTATATTGGTGAGTGCCATGAGTTCTCTAGACTGGTTTGTTATTCCTCTGCAGAAAACATCAGTGGAGCCTCAAATCCAACAGACAGAGTGAAAACTCCCAGAGCTGCAGGATAATCCCCTCATCCCAAAATGATAATATTTGGAAGAGCCCTTCAAGCTCATCCAGTCCAACATTTCCAGGGAAGCTCCTGAGGAAGGCTGAGGCTCTCCAGCAGGGACTGAAGTTTAATTTCAGAGCCCCAGGGACTGAGGGCAGAGAGAGCCAAGGAACACTTCCACCCCTGGCCCTGCTCTGTGCTGATCACAGGTGAGCAGGTTTCATAAAGACAAAATTCAGGAGCAGAGGCCCCAAGGGTGGAATTTGGGCAGCTGGCTGATCTCATCAGGAGACTCTGCTGGTTCCAGGCAGCACGAAATCCCAGCTGTGCCCTGGGCCTGGATCAGGAAAGGGTTCCCTGTTTAATGAAGGGCTTACACAGCACGTGACTTTAAGCTTGTGCTTAAAGCAAAACACATGGTGTGGGGCTTTACTGCAGCAGTCAGCTGGGAGGAAATAAAAATAGGAATAGGGCCAGGAAGCTTTGAAGACCTTGACTTTCTTTCAATTTTATTTTTATTTTGCCTAAAATCAACCTCCAAAATACAGAGATTCACCCTGGGAATGAAGAGAGGCCTGAGACCTGTACAGTCCTGAGGGAGATTTAGCACTTCCAAAGCATGGGCAAAGGATGATTCCAGGAAGTATTTACCCAAAGAGGTAAATTAAATTAAATTAAAGATTTCTGTGTGCAGAGTTCCACCAGTTCCACACATTGGGTTCTGTTCCCTTATCCCTGGAAGTGTCCAGGGCCAGGTTGGACAGGGCCTGGAACAACCTGGGACAGTGGAAGGTGTCGCTGCCCACGGCAGGGGTGGAATGGGATGGGCTTTAAGGCTCTTTCCAACCCAAACCAATCAATGATTCTGACTAAATCCTCCAAAAATAAATGCAACTTCATATTTCTGATATCACTGATTTCTGTCTGTTGGTTTATGTCAGTTGTCTAAATCCCAGGATCACCAAGGTGGGAAGAGCCCCTCAGGGTCACCCAGTGCCACCCCAGCAGCAGCAGCACCAGCCCAAAGCCTGTCCCCAAGGGCCACCTCCAGACTCCTCCTGAGCACTCCCACAGACAGTGACTCCAAAGCTCCCTGGGCAGCTCATCCCAAGGCCTGACCACTTTTATAGGGAAAAAAAAAAAAAAATCTGTTCTAATCTCCAGTGTGACCCTCCCCTGGGGCAATTTAGGGCCATTTCCTCTTGGGACATGGCAGAAGAGCCTGACCCCGCTGACTGCCCCTCCTGTCAGGGTGTTGTAGAAGGTCCCCCCTCAGCCTCCTTTTCTCCAGGCTGAGCCCCTCTCCCAGCTCCCTCAGCCTTTCTTGGAAATCAGAGGAAGGTTTGGCGTGGAAGGGACCTTAAAGCCCCTCTCCTTCCACCCCAGAAAAGCTGCTGCTCATGGTGCCCCCAGCACACCTGGAGAGTTTTGAACAGAATTTGTAATGCCAGTTCCTCTTAAGCTGCATTAGGGAACCTGGAATTGCCATATTCCAGCTGAAAAAAAAAAAATATATTAAAGAGAGCTGGGAGAGGGCAAATACCCACAGGCAGGGAGCCAGCTTCCTGCTTTGGCTTTGGAGAAACGCTGCTTTGGTGCTTTTTGTAGAGCCAAGGAGCCCAAATCACAGAGATACTGCTCCAGCCTCGGGGCTGCTCCTCTGCTGCTCCAGGGCAGGGCCTTGCTCCGGGATTATGTTTCCTTTCTTCTGGGATAACTTTCACAGAATCCCAGAATCCCTGAGCCTGGAAAAGCCCTCCCAGCCCCTGGATTCCCAGCTGTTCCTGATGCCCACCTTGCCCCAGGCCAAAGCTTTCAAAACTCCTCAATTAAAAAAACAGAAAGCAAATGAAAATACGCAAAAGAATGGTGGAAGGAAGCAACTTACAAAAAAAATTGCCAGGATTTTAAATGAGGGTTTTTAAAGTTCAGATTTAACTTTGTTTCAAGTGGCAGTGATGTGAGACAAGGACCTGGGACAAGGTCCTGCAGAAGTTGCCAGGAGTGGAGCTCAGGGAGGATAAAAACACGGGGTGAGCAGAAGGGAGCAGAACCCAAAGTGCACACAGAAATCTTTAATTTCACTCACTGAGATCATGGAAATCAATACTGAGCTCCTGTGGCGAATCTGCCCTAAAAAAGGCCCATGAGCAGCTGCCCACCTGGATTTGGGCACAGAAGGTTTTGGCTGTATGACCCACACTCACCTCCCCCAGTTACACCCTGATTGAGGAGGAAAAATCAAGATTTTCAGCACCAACACCTCTCAGGGATGACAATTCCAATGTTTACACCAAGCACCGGGTGCAGCACGGGCTGCACTGGATGGGCACCCAGGTGTTCCAGGGAGCTGAGCTCCTGCTGCCCACGCATTTCTTACCTACAGCACTCAAAATTCAGTTGCTGCTTTAGGATCTCAGTTCTATTTAGAGCCCAGATTCATCACATCAGAGAAAATAAGAATTTTTTTTTTTTTTTTTTGTAGAGAACCCCCATCCCCATTTAAGCTGGGTACACTGGCTCCAGAGGCAGCTGTTCCCATTTCTGTTCTCCCAGCAAAGCTTTTCCTTTCTCATTTTTTTGCCCTTTCTCTAACTGTGCACAGCTCTGTGTAAAGTCACTCAAGGATATCTCAGGAGTGGTGCAAGGAAATTCTGCTGCAGACAAGTAACCTCAGTCTCTGATGGGAATGAAATCATCCTCTGAATGGAGATAAAGGATTTAGAGACCAAGAATGCCACCAAACTGGAGAAATCCCTCTGCTTTTCCTTGGGTAAAATCTATTACCTTGTGCTCATGGTCAGCTTTGACTAAAATCCATTTAACCCTGAAACTGAGGAAGAAATGTTTTGGGAGATGAGCAAGGCCTTGTGCTCCAACTGGGTTGTTTGGCCAAGTGTTTGTGGCACAGAGAAATCCTTAGGAATCTTTGGAATTCTGAAATCTGCAGTTGTGATTCTGTTGAGTTTCCCATCTATAAATAATTAGATAACGATTTCAATTTAGAAATGAGCTCTTAAGTCTTAGATAAAAGTTCTATTGCTTAAAGTCAACAGAGTGAATTTTAGTGAGAGTTCAAGTCTATTCAAAAGGTAAAAAAAAATTAAAAATCTGACATTTACAGAAGTTTCCTGATCAATAAAGGGGTTTTGCTACGGAGTGGGGAAAAAAGCCCTTGAAGAGCAGAGCACAAAGGTACCAGGGACACCAAATTCCCAAGGAAAGGATATCTGGGTGACCTTTGGGAACATTTGCCTTTGAAACACCTGGAACAATGGGAATTGTTATCTAAAGAAAATAAATGATATTGATCCATGGGCAAATGGAGATCAGGGAGCACCCAGTGAAAGCCTCAAGGGAATTCTGATGTTTTGCTCTTTCTTGGGCTGGTGCTTCTTACATTATCACTGACAGAGCACCAAGAATTTTAATGTTGGCCTGGCCCAGGATAATATTCCCTGGCAGAGGAGCTGCCAGGATTATTCCAGCACTATTCCTGTGTTGTTTTCTTGTGCATTTTCTCCCATTTGGGGATTTATTTTTACATTTCTCTGTATTTGTGTTGTGCTATCAAACCATGGCATTGCCATTGGGGGAGAAATTGAGCTCTTCAGTTGTGGGATTTTTTTCCTTTTCCTGGACAAACTCATGCCAACCTCTAACTAAAAACTAATCCAATCCCAACTACAAAAATCCAGCTCCAGGTGAGGTAAAAATACTCAAGCTTTGTAATACAGAAATAATTAGAAAAGCTGCTGGATTGTTTTCTAGGCATTCTAAATTACCAATATTAAGCCCATCAGAAAAATGCTCCTCCCTTCTCCTGCCTTTATTAACTCACAAATTTTTTCAAAGCCCTGCTTTAATCCTAATATTTGGGGACCACAGAGTCACAACAAATGCTCTTATTCTCTCATTTTGGCCATGTTTTCCTCCCATAGAGTGGAAGGCACCAAGTTTAATTTTATTTTGAATTTGAATGTGAATTCTGGCTGGCAGAAGCAGCCTCAGCCAGCTCAGGAGGTACAGGATGGGATGGGATGTAGAGGAGAGGGTCTCAAAATGCCTTCTCCTTCCCCAGGTTTATTTCCTCAGCTTTATGTTTATCCCACCCTGCTCCATATTTTAGTCCAGAGGGGCCAGAGAAGAGGGAAGAAATCAGCTCCAGATGCTTTCTACACACTGCAAATCCCCATCTGATAAGGACTCTGTGGATGGCTGCTGTTCCCACACCAAATCCCAGGGATTTTGCTGGGATTCCAGGATAGAAAGCTCTAAAGCTCTACTCAATAAAAGACCAGAAAATAGTTTTAGTTTCTCACCCTTTTGGTGTTTTTTTTTGTTTTGTTGGGGGTTTTTTTGGGGTTTTTTTTTGGTTTTGGTTTGGGTTTTTTTTGTTGTTGTTGTTGTTTTGTTGTTTTTCCCTGTAACCCAAATCTTCCCTTCAAACCAACAGGAACAGGACAAGTACAAGGGATGCTCTTCACTGAGTGTGAATTCAGCCTTGCCAAAATTCGGGGCGATTCTCTAAACGTCCCCCATAACTCGTGTTTGACAATCCCAGCATCACATTGGAAACATTTCCCACGTTCTCCCCTCTCGGCCCCTCTGACGGGAACCCCTCTCCCTGCAGTTTGGAGATCTGAAAATCCACGGAGAACTCCTTATGCCAGCGATTCCTGGAGGGATGAGGAGTCAGAGGCAAGTTTGTTTTGGAAGTTAATGACAAAATCACCTCAGCCAGGCTGGCCCTTCGCCTGCCACATTGAAACGCTCCTTCCCACAGGGATGCTGGAAGAGGAGATTCCCCACGGAGATTCCCCGGCGGCCCCTCACCCCTACCTTAACGAAGAGGGAGATGTCGTGTTCCTGCTTCTCATCCTCCTCCTCCTCCAGGGCGCCCGGCGAGCCGGTCCCGTCCTCCTGGTGCTGCTCCCGCTCCCGCTCCCCGTTCAGGCTCCGATCCGCCGCGTCCCACCCGCTCCCGGGGCCCGGGGCTGCTGTCCCCGCCGGGGCTGCCGGTGCCCGCTCCGCCTGCGCCTCGCCACCGGGGCCGCCCGGGGACCGGGGACCGCCAGCGGGGAGCCCTGGGGCGGGCAACGCCACCTGCGCTGCCCCGCGGCTCTCGGCAGCGGCCGCGCATCCCTCCGCAGGGACTGGACCTGCTGCAGCTGCCTCCTGCACCGCATCCTCAGGGATTGTCCCTGCTGGAGCTGCCTCCTGCACCGCATCCTCAGGGATTGTCCCTGCTGGAGCTGCCTCCTGCACCGCATCCTCAGGGATTGTCCCTGCTGGAGCTGCCTCCTGCACCGCATCCCCGGGGACTGTCACATCAGCCGGGGCTCTCTCCTGCACCTCATCCTCGGGGACTGTCCCCAACCCCTCCTCAGAGATTGTCGCTGCCTGTGCTGCCTCCTGCTCCTCACCCTTAGGGACTGTCCCCACCGGGACCGCCCCATCCTCGGGAACTGTCCCAGCCGGAACTGCTTCCTGCAGCTCATCCTTAGGGACTGTCCCCAACGCCTCCTCGGGGAGTGTCACAGCAACCGGGGCTGCCTCCTGCACCTCATCCTCTAGAGCCGTCACTGCAGCCGGGGCTGCCTCCTGCACCGCATCCCCGGGGACTGTCCCCAACGCCTCCTCGGGGACTGTCCCAGCCGGGGCAGCCTCCTGCACCTCATCCTTGGGGATTGTCACATCAGCCGGGGCTGCCTCCTGCACCTCATCCTTGGGGATTGTCCCCAACGCCTCCTCAGGGACTGTCCCTGCCCGGGCTGTCTCCTGCACCGCATCCTCGGGGACCGTCCCCCCTGGGGCTTCCTCCCGCACCTCATCCCCGGGGACTGTCCCCGCTGGAGCTGCCACTGCGGCCTCCTCGGGCTCCGTCCCCGTCGGGGCTGCCTCTTGCACCGCATCTCCAGGGACTGGCCCCGACGGGCCTTCCTCCCTCAGAGCTTCCTCGGGATCTGTCCCGCACGGGGCTGTCGCGACAGCGTCCTCGGGCTCTGTTCCCTCTGGCACCGCCTGTCCCAGCGCCTCTCCGGCCTCTGTCCTCGATGGCGCTGTCCCCTCTGCTTCCCCGGGCTCTGTCCCCACCGGGGCTGTCCCCTCTGCTTCCCCGGGCTCTGTCCCCACCGG
>VZUI01019131.1:0-19982 GCA_013401135.1 Cettia cetti | reverse complement strand
TCCCTTCCCTTCCCTTCCCTTCCCTTCCCTTCCCTTCCCTTCCCTTCCCTTCCCTTCCCTTCCCTTCCCTTTCCCTCATCATCCTTAAAGGAGTAGAAAAGAAGCTCACCTTATTTTTATAAATGGGTACACGTGAAAAAGTGAGTCCAAGTGAACAATTAGTATGTTGAAGAAGAAAGAAAAGTCTCCCATTCACTCTCACCCTCAGCCCCTGTCTTCCCATCTTCGTATTTTTTGACCTAGGACTTCTCTGAGATGTCCTTTCATAGCCTGTCCCCTATTCTTTCAGAAAGCCAGAGATATTCTAGAATTACTGCTTTAATTTTTTTTTTCCAAATTACATTTTAAATATATTTTATTTCTGAAGAATATTTTGGCATTCTATAGCCAGGAAAAAAAATCCTCTAATTGTTATGTTCCCTCTCATAGGCTAGAAAAATTCACTTAGTAATTCCCACTTTTATACTTGTAATTTTGTGGTTGAACCAACATGCAAATTTTAAGACAACTCCCTGCCCTGATTTCAACAAGTGTTTAGTGAATCTCTTGCAGTGGCTAATTATCTTCATGCTAAAAGTCAGATTTGCAGCTCATTTTCAAGTTTACCTTCTGACTTCACTTTGCAAGGCCTGCCTTTGCTGACTAGCTTAGAAAAGTCTCCCCCACCAACCCATTCTCCCAGTGTGTGTTTAAGGTGGCTGTAGGACCTGGAGTACATTAGGCATGTTCCAAAGATTTCAGGGCTGGTTCTTGCAACCCAGGGGAGAGGGGAAGAAAAATGAATAAAAATGGAAATGTATTTAAAAAAGGGATGTATAATAAGTCTTTCACTTTTCTGCAGATCTTCTCCTCACTGTACTCTGCCTTTTCAGGCAGGGCTTAGGATGAAGGAGAGAATATTCAGAATCAAACTCTGAGCCCAAACCTCATGAGTACTTTGCCTCATTTCCAGTAAGTGAGGGGTTAAACTCAGTTCTGTGTCTCTGCTACCCATTAAAGTCAATCTGTCTGCCCAATTTAGAAACTGAATTTATTCCCTGGAGCTGAGGCAACTTGGAAGACTGAATCAGGTCTCAAGGTAAGCCTGGAGTGCCTAAATGCTTTGTAAAATAGGAGTAGAACTTTGAATAAAGCATTGGTAAAATACAGCCTCTTGGCCATTGCTGCCTCCCTCTGCAGCTGTGGCTTGATGTGACAAAGGGAAGTAGGAATATTTAAATGGAGATGGAAGACAGGGAAATTTTATGACCTTGTTTGCTTCTCCTGTACCAGAAGGTTGTCACAGACTGAACAGCACCTTTCTTTCCACATGTGAAATCCTTGTTACACTTTGGCTTGTCTGCCATTGCTCCATCCCAACTAAAAATCAGCAATGTGCTCCTTTTTGGAGTGGTAGGCCACTTTCTTGGAGGAAATAAAAGACATGTACTGTTAAGTGTCTGAAAAAGACCCAGGACAATCCACCTAAGATGTGTATGTACATACATGTCCGTTCTTCCCCAAAACCTCATCTTTTACCTGATATTAGTAAATCAACAGCTGGGCTGTCAGATATGGAAGGAAATGGCAGCTGAATGCAGGCTGAGCTGTACACTGATGGCATTGGGTCCAGTGTAGCTGGGAACAATTAGCAAAACTCAGGTCATGGGAGAAGATGAACAAAGAAGGGATATTACAGATCAGGCAAGACATGCCTTGGCAAATGGGACTGAACAGTGGTGAAACTGTCCATGGATATGACAGTCAGCTTCAGGCAGGGAGACAAGACAGTGATCATTGCACACTGGAAGGGGGTTTGCTTTCATCATTCCCAGCGCCAGGTGCTGTCCTTGCTTTAGGGAGGCACATCTCCACATCCAACAGACAGTGCAACTCAGAGAAAGCTCAGAGCAGTGACTTTCCCCCTGCCTCCCCAGTCTCTCCTGGATCAGGGCCACCACCTCGTTGTGGTACTGGGTCTGGATTTGTTTTGACTCTAGCCTGCTGTTGCTAGTGTGACCTGGAGACTTACTGACCATTTCCTATTGAACTCAAAGTTTCCCAATTAAGCTGGACAGCAGGTAAACAGGAGGAAGAAGTCTTTAACAGAGAGCCTTGTCAAAGCTGTGCTAGATCATCCAGTGAGCACTGGAGAACTTGGCAGGAGAAGAGTCACAGGGTTGGATCAGGCTATTCATTTTTTGCTAACTGCTCCTGACATTTCTCTTCTCACACAGATGCACAGCATTCAAAGGTTTTGCCAGAGGTTCCTCTATGCAGGTTCATGTCTCACTCTTTGACTGTTCATTGATACAAGCCTTGAAAGGGAAAAAAAAAATTTAATTGCTCTAGGGTGAAGGGGGAGAGAAAAGATAATAATATTAAAAACATAACTGCAACCCACAGGATCTATGGGAGGTGTGGAATAGGGAAGGGTGTGCTGGAGTAAATGCTAGGATGTCATTTGGCCAGACATTTATACCTCCAAGGTCACCCAAGAGTTTTGACTGAATAATAAATTTTTTTGTATCTTATCCTGAAACCTGGAAGGACTGGGAAACAGCAGGGGTGGAGGAGTAATAGAAAGGGAGGGAAAAGGGGGGTTGTGGGAAAGCGATTCAGTCCTTACTGCTCTAAACCCTGTGGAGCCTGATCACACAAATATTTGCAGATCCTGGCAGTAGTCTGTGTAACACAGAGTATGTGACCATCTTAAGACTGATCCCACATTTATTTTTCTTTAATTGCTGGATGTTGCAGCCTGTTGTCCCAGCTCCTGCAGCGGTGAGAAATAAGAGGCTGGAATCACGAGTGTTGAACTCTATGTCCCCAAAGATTTTGCTGCTGACTTCTCAGCTTGGAAGAGAAGATGGTCTAGGGATGGAGAAGGAATTGTAAGGGGAAAACTTCCCACTAAGGACATTGTTCTTTCCCAGTGGGATTATGAGAAACTGTTCAGTAAGAGACTGGAATTCTGATACTGGTATCTTAAAGAGAAAGAACCAGGTCTACATTCTTCCAAAATAATTTTTCTCCTAAAAATTAAAACACCACCCTCTCCAAAAAATACTTTCTAGCACTGTATGTGAGGAGAAAGTGGCATCAGGGCACATTTGTGTGCCTCTCTCCCTCATAAAGATAGGCAGCAATTCCTAAGATAGAAATTAGAGTAATTCATCTTCCATTTGATACTATAAATACACCAGATTCAGAGGCTTTTTTTAACTCTCTGGTCTCCTGAAAAGTGTTGTCTACACTTTGCTTCTCTAATCAAGGAGGAAAAAGCTGTTTGATTAAACTTGGTCTGCTGAATCCAAGTTGGAAACCCAAATGAATCATGCTAACTGATAGCAACAAAACAAAAGCCTACAGGGAGCTCAGAGGTTAAACCCAGGCTGCAGTATTGAGTAGAACTGCAGGGGCTTTATCATTTCTGCAGATCCTGTCCCATGTCAGCTGCCTACTGTAACACTCTGGCTCACACTTCCGACCAAAAAAAATATGTGGGTCTACTGTTCAGTGGTCCTGTAGTACCACTGCAACAAGGACATGAAATGCCACAGAAGCTTGGGTAAAAAATTGCTAGCTCTAGTCTGTGCCTTTAGTGTTATACACTGGCTGTTAATGCAAAAAAGAGAATTTGTGTTTTTAAGGAAAAAGAGGAAGAGACAGATAGGGGCCTTGGGATGTCAAAGATCCTTGTTGTAAATGAAAGCAATTCAGTAAATGAAAGCAAACTGTAAACAATTTACTTTTGTGGAAAAGAGGGCAGAAATGAATGAGGGTTTTTTCCTCGTAATGGAATGAGTGCTTCCTCTATAAATACAGTCTCTAAAATATATTATTATTTACAAATTTATCTTTTGATATATTTAATTTACATTTCTTTCTGAGATCACATGAATTATGCAATCAAGTGCAGGAACTATCACTGAGAAGTTCCCTGAAAGACAATGCCTTTGTTTTTATCACCACTGTATTATAAACAGATAGATCACATCAGCAAAAGGAGTTATACTGAGGTTTGTGTCAGTAGATTCTGATGATTAGCACAGGCCAGCTGCTCCCTGTGAGCTCTGCTGCTCCTCATGTAAGACTCTGCCTGAGGTGTAATATCTCAGCTGAGACCGAAATCTGAACCAATGGACTTGATTCAAGCTCCAGTGGAAGGCTTTGTAGGTGTGATCCACATCTGTTCTAATCTGTAGAAAGTTCCCAAAGCTGAATGGAGTCAGAGAGCAGAATTGTTAGTGTAAGTCCAGGGTGTAATGACAATGAAGAATTTTGCTCAAGTGTAAAACCTTAATGTTTCCTCAGCTAGTAAGAAGAGGTAGTGCAGGCTCCCAGATTAGGCCTAATGACCTCGAACCACACTCTAATGCCTTCAGATTGTCCCATTTTTCCTGGGAAATGGTTATAGACCTGGGCAGTGTCTTCAATTCTTTGTGGCTCCTTGGAAAATGGCCATAATTCCATCTTGACTCCAAAGAGAAGCCTTCTGAAGTGAAAAGAAATTGCTCATTACTCTAGAGGTCATTCCTCAGGTTGGAGAAATGGAGGCACTGAGCACCTTTCTGTAAACTGTAGCTGCTCAGCTGTTCGAGTAAAAAGCAGGTTGCTGCTTGCTGCAGCCAGGTGTTAGCACAAAACCTGAGGTACATGGACCTCAATGAGTTCCAGAGGCTGGGGACCCAGCTGTAGTAATAATCAACAGCTGTACACTACCAGGTAGTAGAGGGATTGAATAAGTGTAAGGATAAAAATTGCCTGCTGCTCCTACTCAAACTGGTCATCAGAAACAACAACTACTCAGAGGAACATGAGCATCACCCCACAGATTTCAAAAAGCTTGTGGTTTGATCTTTTTACATGCAAACACCACCAACTACAGCAAAGCTTCTGGAAATAATGACAGCTTCAAGAGAAATTCTATTCTGTGGTGTGTAGGACCAGCTTTTCTCCTGGTCTTCCATAGCAAACAGGGACATAAAATGGCATATTCAAATCTGAATGCAGTGGGGAATTTTAAAAAGCAGAATAGTAACATGAGTAACACAGTTCCAAGCCTGAGTTAGCATCAGCAACCACTTCCTTAGAAGGTGGGTGTCTGCACTGGAGAGTCTATAGATGCCTGAAACTTCTGAAGTAATCATAGCTTTAAAACTTATATTGCAAATACTTTGCAAGGGACCATCTTCCTTGGGTGCTGCTGGGTAATTATTTGCTCTTAGTGATTGTTCTTGTGAAAGAAAATAGGAATGAGGAATTCCTTTCCTTCATGCTCTTCATTAGCCTGTCAGCTTTGGACTTCTACTGACTCCTTGTCCTGCTGGACAGACTCAGACTCATTTAAACCGTCCAGTTCAATAACATCAGAATTAGATGGTGGGTTTAGAAGAGGAGCGTCATTCATTCATGCCGTTTCCTGCACACTTACAAAGACCAGGCATCACCTGGAGGTGTCTTTTAAAAGCTCCTACAAAGTAATACTGCTGTTAGTTTGAACTCCAGGCCACTACAGAGTACTCCCCTAGCTTTCTCCCTCTGCTTCATTCTGGAATCTGGTTCATCTACCACATGCAGTTTTTGCACAGCCTGAACTTGCTTGCTAGAGGTCAAACACTGATGCTTTTATTTCTGCCTCACCCCTCCTGACTGAAGAAAGAATAAATATTTGCTTAAAATTAAGCCCATTTTGGTCTGGAACTTCAGCAACAAAACAGTTTGGATGCTCTGCAAAAAAAGAAATCATCCAGCATGCTTTGCCTTCCCCATCACCCTGGGATTCCAAAAAGACTCAAAGTATTTTGCACAATATTTGAAAATA
Source organism: Cettia cetti (assembly GCA_013401135.1). NCBI lineage: Eukaryota > Metazoa > Chordata > Aves > Passeriformes > Sylviidae > Cettia > Cettia cetti. The sequence continues at coordinate 14,176 of VZUI01019131.1, read as the reverse complement.
AATATTGCTCATCTTTGAGCTGATAGTTTGGAGCCCAGACGGGCTCAGGATTTATAATGGAAAGAGTGATGCAAGCTTAGCACTATGTGATCCATGTGTTGCTACCATCCAACAACCAGCTCCTGTCCAGTCTCCTTGCATGAACGGACTTTTTCTTCTAAAATATCCCAAGATTCCAAGACACTGTTCTGATTAACTCCTTCCTGAAGAGTTTGGACTCCAACTGTGGTCAATTATTCTGCCTGGAAGGACCAGTCAGTAACAGATAATATTTTATTATCATTTTTCTTTAGATTCCTTCTTCCCAGGAAGAACTTGCCTTTTTTCCTAGTGCAAATACATTTTCTTGAGATCTAACTAAGACTGGGAAAAGGATCCAGGGAGACAAATTATGATGTACCGTTATTAATTTGGAGGTGGAGGAAAACAGAGAAAAGTCATCCATCACTCCCAGCCCTTTCTAAAGAGAGCCATCATGACTTGCCCACAGGCCTAATAATCTTCATCATTTTGAAAGGAAAACATCCCGCAAGGAAAAGTCAGGGAAGCTGGAGCTATTGAACAAGCTGATCTATAAAGATAATTCTTTCCATGTTTCTGCAGTCCTGACTTGCTCAACGGTTTGACTCATGAGAGCAGAATAATGCCAAGGTGTTATGGACTGGAAGTGCAGCTCCCTGCAGATAGGGACTTGGCTGGAGCTTGAGCAATTACCTAAGAGGAGCATCCTGCAACTGAACACAAAGCTTCCCACAGAATCCTGCTCCAGTGATCAGATCCATCTGAGGCTCTCTCTGCCCCTGGCCTGTGGCCTCACCAAAGACCATGTGAGTAAACATGAACCACATGAGGAGAGAGAGAACAGGGGGAGAAATGCCCCAGTGCAAGCCTCTCCTTGCTCCCTTCTCTACTCTATACCACCCCACCTTGAGCTGAGCCAGTGGTTTTCCCACAGAAAAGCTGACTGTGAAGGCTGTGGAGGATAAAGGGAAGGAAGAAGGGAAAAGACAAGCCCAGTTCCAGGAGCAGGTGGAGCCTGGTGTCGTGCGCAGCCAGACACATGACCGTGCCGATGTATGCATTACCCTTTATAAATAGCCACGAGCAGATGTTCAGCCAGCAAGTGGCTGTGCTGGGTGAAGCCATTACAGCTTGCAGATGCTTGGCACAGCCCTCCAGCCAAAGATTACCTCTCCTGGAGCTCTGCTGGCAGTCAGCTCTGCTGCAATCAAAAGTCATCTGGATTAGCTCATACCACCTGGATCAGCTGCTTGAGCAGTGCCGGCTGACTCTGCACTGGGGCAGATTAGGGAGTGCTCACATCATCCTTTTGGTTGCTAGCACCCAGGGGCCTGACATGGTCCAGGTCACACAACAAGGTCTGGAGGAGGGTGTCTTGCCGTGATCTGACCACCTTTGCACTTGGACAGGCACGTCCATTTTTTGAATGCTCAGAAAGAAGGTTGTGTGATAAAAAACAAGTACATGTGGCCAGGAGCCTTTTTTCAGCTAATCAACTTTCTGATGAATTCAGAGCTCCTCTAACATTGTTTCTTCCCTCTCCTTTTTTAGTCCAGCTGGTAATTCTTGTGCAGGAATTGCCCTTTTTATGACTTGTGCAGCTTCTAACACAATGGAAGACCACTCTATATCTAAAACTGACCAGCTAAAAGAAAGGTGAGCAGGCACTTTTGGAGGGAGGTCATTTTCAGTTAACCTTTATCTTGTGCATGTAGAATGTGTCACAGCTGGGCCAAACCTTATATAGCACCTTCAACTGCCTCCATGGTATACCAGAGAAGAGTAGCTTGGTCATACTCCCCCATTTCTTTTCTGTGTCTTGCATATCCAGCGTTACATTCATGTGCATGTAAAGAAACAGCAGACCAGTGATGTGATCATATGCTGTGCTGGCACCTGCACAGTTGGGTACACTGATGTGGGGAAGCATATGCTGATTTAAATAAACCTTGCAAAGTGCCAGAGCACAGGGAGAACCCCCCAAAAAATTAAACAGACAAGTTAGGAAAAATGCAACTTGGGAGCTATCTTGTGTTTTCTCTCCTTTTTTGTTTTTTGGCCTTTTGAGCCTACAGCGAAGTTGGTATCATTTACCCTCTGGCTGGACTCGGATAACAAAAATATAACTCCTGATTCCCAGCCTCAGCAGTACCATTTCTGCTTTTTTTTAAACCTGGAATCCAAATTTAATTAGCACAAAAATTAAAATGAAAATAAACCTCGAGACAACTGAACTCTGAGTCACAACAGCAGAAAGCTGATTGACAGCTGAGGAGGATGAGGAGTTAAATGATGCAATTAGCTTCCTGCTGATATCTCCATTCATCTATGGGGGGGTTGATTTATAAAAAATCAAGTATGATATCAGTATGGATGCTCAGGCCAAAGCAAAACATAAACTTGTAGACAAATAAGAGAGAGATGCTGATGAATTCCCTGGGAGAGAGCTTGGGAGCTGTAGCCAAGCCTCACAAAGCAGTGAGCTCCTGACATGCATCCAAGAGAATCAAGTATATTGACTTGCCCAGTGCTGTGTTTGCAAGCTGGAGCTCCTCTGTGAGATATCTGTTGCTACCTCAAAGCCTTGTGAAAACCTCAAGTGACTCAAATGGTCCTTGAAGATGAATGTATGTGTAGAATAATTGCTCTACTTTGACACATGAAACACCATTTTGTCAAGGCATGTGACAGAGGCAGGACTGGGATGCTAAGAAAAGAAGGAAAGAAATGGTTTTTAATAGATCCCATGAGCCAGCACGTTGGCTCACTTACATGGCTTCTCTCCCCATTAGGGACTCTGCATAGTCACACTTCTGCTTGACCTACAGACTAAAGGGACAGGAAATACCATTGTGTCAGCTACAAACAGGTGGGTTTTCTTGCCATGAGCATTGTCCATTGGCTCACAGATGCTTCCCTGCTGTCACAGCTGCATGAAGCATGCAGGCAGCCAGCACCCTTGAGTGCACACAGCATCCCTCCTGCTCTGTGTGTCTTCCACACACAGGATGCTCCACCAGAAAGAAAACAACTGCACAGATATTCTGCTGCAAGTTGATGATCTCAGATGATGCTTGCTCCTGAAAGCTCTTCCATTGCTGGAAATCTGATAAATAAATAGAAATCAAGGATTACTACAAAGCCACCTCCTAATGGACATCAAGTTAGCATTTTGAGTCTTCATGGGAAACCTTTCCATTCAGCCTTGAAAAAGAAGAAGGGCTGGGATGAGCAGTACCAGTGAAGTGGAGAAACAAAGCAATTAACAGCAGAGCCCCTTTCCTTTGATGCACTTTCCAGGGACCTGCGTCCATTGCACTATTTAAGCATGAACCCTTTGGAGGAGAAAAGGTGTCCAGGCTGTGGGCACATACTCTTTTTTTGAACCACCCAGCAGTAGAGCTGGTTGGGTAAAAGTTCTCCAACTTCTTTGCAATTTGATTGAAACAAAATTGCAAAGACCTCATTGTTTAATTAGCTTTCTAGTCCAGCTCCTTGTGGCTGAAATGAGTAAGGGAACATGCAATGGGAGAAGCTGTTAGCAGGAGAGGTGTGACAAGGGGAAGTGATTTCTCCTATGAGCACAGCTGCTGGCAGAGGGGACATCTGTCTGTACCATTATTCTTTATTGGGATTGTCAGTGGGATGCTGTGGGGAGGAGGAAGTTCACTCTGAAAATCAGCAGATTATCTGGTGTGACTTCTAGCACTACACAAGGTATAGTTTTTAGCCTGCAATGCTCTCAGAGAGCATATTTACCTCTCCTTCAGAAGAAGAGAACACAAAAGAATTTAGGGACTTATGGTTGAATTGGGGACAAGCTTTTTAGATAGTCTTAACTTCATGGAGTCTCAGATTTTGGCCCTGGAGGGCCATCTGCCCTCCAGGAATTGGATTTAAAGTAGATTTCAACACATATAAAACTCCTGCCCCCTGCCTCAACCCTCCTGGTGACAACTGCAGGAGAGAGGGTCCTGTCTGTGCCATGGCACGTAGCACTGACATGGCTGTCCCAGCCCAGCTTGCCAGCTCAGAAGGAGAGCTGTGAAGATGTGCATCTTTGTGGTGAAGATGGGCATTTGCCAACTCTCTGCACGAGTGCTGGAGCTGGCCCTGGGGGATCTGCCAAAGTCTTCCTCTGTAGGTGCTCTTCTGAGAATGAAATGAAACTGTGGGAGCTATCAGCCTAGTTCCTTTCATGAGCAATAAATTCACAGTGAAAGCAGCAGAAACAAAGTACTTCTAAATCTCTTCTATGTCTCAACCTACAAGAAGAGAGAAAGAGGAGGGTTAACTTAAGGATTTCTTCTGGACCCTCTCTGTAATGGTAGGAAAATACTCCAAAGTCATGCTTCCTAGAGATGCAGAGCTTAGAGTCCACAGAAAGGCTGCAGACACCAAAGAATAGTCAATTATATAATCAAACGAGCTGTTAATGGCAGTCATTCACTTTTCTTTTAGCTGGAAGATCCTCACAGTACAAGACTTTCAGGAGTGTGCCTCAAATCACCCTCCTTGCCTCTACAACAGAGAGGGGACTGAAGTACTGCATACATGCTGGAACTGTACACAGCTGGGTTGTGGGTTTTTTTTTTACAAACAGTAAATCGGTTGCTCCAGATCTGGAGCAGAGCACAGGCTTCTTCAAGTCTGGATCACAACATAACTCACAGCTTCTCTCCCCATCTGATGAAAGTGCAGAGGTCCAGCTGCAATCATGCAGTGCTGTGCCCCGGCCAATTCTGTTCCGAAGGAACAATGGGGTTTTACACCATCAGGCACATGAATCCAGCCATGCTACTTTGAGATCAGGCAGTCTGTCCCCCTGGTACTGCCTGTTGCTCTGTGAACTTATTGCCTTAATTAAGACTTGTTCAGAGATCTCTGGCTTGCCTTTCGTTGCAGGGTGGAGACATGCCGTGAGCAAGGGCTTTTTTGGGTTTGAGTTTTTCCCCTCTTTCGTTCCAGCAAAATTACAACAATGCCTGTTTCATGTTGTTCCATGGGGCTTCCCTTTGTAAAGAAAACTCATCAGCTTTGCTAATATAATCACTCAGTGATGCCATGTCAAAATGTGATTAAATGAATAACCACAGTCTTTTCAACACATCTCTCTGTGCGAACAGATGTTTAAAAAGAATGCAATATGTTGCAGGAAAAAAAAAGTCACCAAGCAATAATGTCTAAGCAGTTGGGGCCTGGAGTGTCATGCTATGGGTATGGCCACTGCAGCCGATGAGGATAAATGAAGATAAAATTTCTTCCTGAAAATTCCAAGTTGTCAGCATCATTAACTCTCAGATCTTGACCAATTTCCATGTCACTGCCACCTCCCCACCTCTCCTACAGCAGTGACGTCCCTTTCAGGTTGTGGGTTATTTTATGGGTTTTCCAACGAAGTCACTGATTGTTAGAAATGTCCAAGAGAAGCTTGTCAGAGGTGAACTATTTTATTGCAGCACTATTCATGCTCCTCTTAGGAGAAATCCACAGAATGTGAACCTGTAGTTGCTGTAGAGGCACCAGGCTTCAGAGCTGCTGTGGACCCTCAGTGGCAAAATAGCCACCATGAACCACTCCATAGGAGGTACTGGAATTTCAACTTTTGGGTACAAAGGATTCAAGTCACACGACCAACAGAAAGAAAAAAAGGAAATTAACTACAATTCAGTCCATCTAATGCAGCTACTTCTATGGCCTTGGTGTCAGAAGTATTATGGGCATTGTAGAATGTTTCTTAGAGATTTCTCCTCTTAGTACTCATTGCTGTTAATTGTCCCTTTTACAGAGGACAGTTAAAGTACAGCTTTCACATTTCAGTGTTTCTTCCTACCCTAATTTTATATATCTGCAAGGGACATGTGAAGTCCAAGATATCATAGGTATCCAAGATGTTAGGTATCCAAACTTGCTTGCAAGGACTAGAGAGAAGTCAATATTAGAAGTGGTGAACATAAGAACATAGGTGTTTAACCCATGGTTCCCTGGGCATGGTTAATTCTCTCATCGGCCCTGTCATGATTTTTATATCTTCTTGTTAGTGCATCTTCCTGGTCAAGGAGCAGATATTTCCTAAATGAGATTTGGGGCTTCTTTGCTATAGCACTTGCTGCTCCTAGTATAAAAACAAATGGATACTATGCTAAGGACATAAGTATCCTTTGGGATGCCTGACATTCTAGACATATAAAATAATGGGAGGATGATTACTAATGAACCTGAGGAGGTTCTAGGAAAGAAAGTTATGACAAAAGAGTGTTTGTTTATTCCCAGCTGAGCTCCCATAGGGTCAAAGTATCACACCCATGAATCCCTGGTGTGTTCACTTGTCTCTACGTTAGGCTAGAAAAAAGATAAGGTGATGCCAGTATTTCCATTATGCTGTTTCATTTGCAGTTTTGAAAGTCAGCCATAAGTAAAGGCACCCTGGAAGACTTTTTGGCAGATGACATCCTGACTCGTGAGTGACTCCAGTTGATTCTGATTTCCATTTATATTTTCTGACTTTTTTTTTTTTTTCTTAAAAAGAAGAAAGAAAATTGCTTCAGATAAACACAAGACCCAAAACAACTATGACACAAAAGCATTGCTATGGGCTACAAGACCTCTTACCAGGAGAGAAAAATAATGATGTGCAAATATCTGAAGATCATCCAAGAAGAAAGATCAGTCATTCAGGGAGGTCCAGGGTAGAGGGGGGCTAATGCAAGACATAGAGAATTAAGAGCCTTGGGTTACAGCTTAGCAAGGGAAAAATTAGCTTGAGGAAAACTTTCCTAAAAGTGGAGTAGTCTCCCAAGGCAGGAGATGGAAACCTGATTGTTTGAGTCACGCAGCCCTGGACTGGCCCTGTGTCTGAAGGACTGTTGTGGTGAACTCTTCTACATGGGCAGGGAGAAGCCTGTGTACCTTGGAGATTTCTGTTCCCCACTTGGATGACTCACTTCAAAGTGCAGGATGAATTTTAAGCTGGTGGGTTAAACTGAGCAGTGCTGGCCAGGATACATGTCTCTGCTAGGAGGGGAAGACTTCATTGCTTAGATAGTGCTAAAGTTTCACCTTCTCCAAAAGCATACCAGCAATCATCAGTTGAGCTATCTTCACCCATCAGCACAAAAGAAGCACAGAAAACATTATCTTCCCTTCCTACAATCCTGGCAGTTGATCAATGTTTATGGTATAGAAGAGGTTGGTTTTTTTGAAGACATAAAATACATAGAAATGGAGGAGAGAAAGATGGTTCCATGGCTGAGAAGACTGGGGATGCAACTTTTAACTTTTATACAGCACTGTAAGCATTTCAAAAAGCTTCTCTGTTCAGGAAACTGAGTCACACCTACAGTCTCTCCTTATAGTTGCCTTTTGTGTTGTTCTTGAGAGAAATCTTCCCCAGCTCAGGTGAATCCTATCTTCTCATTGACCCTCAAGTTTATAGCTCACAGAGCTGCTCTTGTCTATTTGATCCAAGCCTGATTCTACTCCTGGCCTGAGGCGTTTTCCTGGTGCAAAGCAGTCTCCTTTTCTTTGAAGGATCTGCTATAACTCAGCCAGTACGAAAATGGATCCCAGTACAGGACCTTCACTTCCACCTTTCCTTTCCATTAACAGCGTTTTGGAGGGCATCTTTTCAGCTGCTGCCTTCCTCCTACTGCTGGTAACCAATGGAAACAATTGCTCATGTTTGCACCGAGTGGACATTCTTATTAATTCCAGCTCTAAACACAGAAATTGCACATTCTTTAGGAAAATGGGACTGGTTCCAATTACACATCTCAGTTACCCTTCCATACCAGAATGACACTTTGGGGTCTGAATGAGAGCAGTGTCCACTTACATTGGAACATGCTCCACTTTACAGCAGAGCTTAGCATCCTGGTATGGCACTAAACACCTTATTAGGCCAGTGGGCTTCTCCAGAGAATCTGCCATAGGTAGGGAAGGCAGGGGACTCAGGGCAGGGCTGTTGTTGTAGGGCAGGCTGGAAGGCTGGGGTCCCAAGCACCCTATCCTTGAACAGAAACCAAAGTGGAAATTTGGGGTGTTCCACATGGAGGACTGAGTTCAAGGGTGACACGGCTCAGAGGGGTTGATCCAGACCTTCTCTGAAATCTGACACAAACTTGGCCTGTTTGTTTCCATGAGGAGAGCATCTGCACGCCTTTTTGCAAATCTCCCAGCAACAATGATATAAATAAAACCCTAGACTTCAGGGCTGTCCCAACAACTTGTCCTGCCCTTTCTTACAAGGGGGGCTTATTCCATGAAAAACTACAATCTACACTAATTTTTTGTGTGTCCTTTATTTGGGTTTTTTTGGGTTTTTGGTTTTTTTTTTTTTTTGGTTTTGTTTTTTGTTTTGTTTTTTTTTTTAATCTTGGAAAGGAATCAGGAAAAGCTCTACCAAGGTAATGATTAATGCAAGGAATCACATCCTCACATATTGAATAAATAAATATAAGCTAATATAAATAGAAAAAAACCTCTTGGAATTTGTCAGTTCGTGGTCTTATTATCTTGAGCTCTAAACCCAAAATTGCAGACTATGGTTTACAGATGCTTTCCCCCTCTTTCCCTCTCCTCCTCCTCTTCCTTTTACTTTTTTTGCTTGCTTTTTCATTCTCCCCCCCAAGGCAGCTCAAAAGAGGTTGTGGCTCCCTTGCTAGGAATTGCTCCTTTGACAGAAACTTTGCTTCCCTTTTCAAATGAGTTTGGCAAATGTTAGTGAAAATGTTGCTAGTAAATATTCTTTGAAAACATTTATAGGTTTCTGAGGGTGCATGAAAACTGTTCAGGCTGAAGTTCACAGAACTTCTACCCCACCAGAGACCTGGGAAATTCTTCACTGTTTTTTGTCCCAACTACTCCTCCGTTCACAGGATGCTTGAAAAGTCCTACGCAGAAAAAGAGAAAGGAAAAAGGGAGGGCAAAAATAATCTAAAAGGGACACATGTTTTTATCCCTTTTTTTAATCTGGTGATCTGAGCTTAGAGGAAATGACAACCAGTCTTCCTAGATATTTAGATTCTTAGCTCTCAGGGTGAAGGAGGTGAGAGGTTTTGTTTGGGATCTTTGATAAATGGTTTCAAGAAGACCTTTCTACATGGTATACTTTATTTGTTTTGGTTTGGTTTTTTTTATTTGTAGGCCCAAATCAACCCTCAATTTGTTTGAAGTACCTTTTCTCTAATTTTCAAATGGCACCAATCTTTCTTGGGTGAATTTGGGACTACTCAGAGTCTTCACTGAGATCCTAAATCTGAAGAAACAGGGGATAAGTGGGGGTATTTTTCAGTCCATATCTGTTCCCTGGGTCAGGCCTTCAGATTTGGATCAGTGCTGTAGAAGTAGAAGTCTCTGTGGCAGACGTCAATAGTAAAAAAACTAATTTTCAACTCCCAGCTCTATAGTCTTTCTCATTTACTCCATGGGCATTAGGAAGGAGAAATTGGTGAACCTGTTCCTGCTTTAGGAATTTATGAGGCTGAATTTGCAAGGCAAAACCTGTGTTTTTCATTATCAGAAAATTTTCCTCTAGATAATATTCATTCTCCATAATTAGTCATTAAAGAAATAAAAATAATTCCCACAAACAAATGATTGTTCAGCAAAGAAATATTAACCAAAAGCTCTTCTATATCAGATGTTTTCATTGCATTCCTCTCCCTTCTTTGCTCCTTTGTGAGTTGCACTTTGGTAAGAAAGACCTTTGGATGTCAGTCCCTCCAGGATCTTATATGAAATGAGCATGATAGGTGGCAGCTCCCTCCTCAGCTCCCTCCTTTCTGGGCCAGTTGTCAGGGTCACAGAAAACTCCCAGGGCACTTGGCAATCTGCTGTTGGACATCTCATCTGGGAAGACATGAGAACCACTGGCCAAAGCTGCAAAAAAATTTGAGCCTGTTTCAAGGTTTGAAGGGGAAGCAAAACAAAACAAAACAAAAAAACCCCCCTGTGCTAATTCCCAATGTTTCTGCTGACTCAGCATCCAGACAACTGGAAATTTCTCCTTGACTTGGAGCAATGTGTCCAAACAGAAAGCCTGGACCTGGCCACACTTCTGTGTTTAAAAATGTTTGTAACCAGACCTCCACTCTACAGTTGGCCAGAAGCCAGTACTCACAAAGTGGAATGAAACCTCTCTTTGATTATTTAATACGGCCCAGAAACTAGAGCAAAGCTGAACACAGCCATGGATTTGGATGGGAATATTAAGGGGCAAAGAGCACACCCCACACTGGGCAATAATGCCAAGGGGTAACAAATAACACTGTGGGGTCACAATTATCCACATTCTCAAAGTTCTGCTTCAACCGGGGACTTATCTTGCTGTTCTCCACAAATCAATCAGGGTGCCCAAGCAAGATGCAAGTCTCCCCAGCCTCTGGTGCGAATTCTGCAGATTCAGCAGAACTGTGCTCAGACTTCAAGCTCCGGGAGATTTCCATGTCAGTAGTTTTGCTAATTCCATCTTTTTTCTACACTTTCCTCAAAGCCCTCTCCCGTAAGTACTTCATCTGCTGGAGCTGGCCACATAATCAATTTACCATCCCCAGGCTTGGCTGACTTTGATAAAGAGGATTTAGGGGGTTAATTTGAGCCCTTATATTTCTGAGGAGATGCTATACTTAGGAAACCTTCTGCGGTGTGCTTCAGCATGGATTAGTTGTTCTACTTCCCATAAAACCTTATGTCTGCCAGCTTGCCTAGGATTAGAACTAAAATGGAGTGTGTAGATCCCATTGCCACAAATAGAGCTTCTGCACTAGGGCTGCTTTGCTTGGGATATGAGCCAAAGTTATAAATATTGAGGGCCTGATTTTTCAGTCCATCACAGTTGCAGAATATATATATATACACGTATGTGTATATATAGATATGTATGTGTGTACATATATATACATACATAGATATGTGCTTATGTATGTGACACTTCACACCCATGGCCACTCTGAATGCTCACAAGCAAACTTCTCATACTGTCCTTGAAAACTTCATATAACAGGACAGAGTCATAGTTCTATTAGGGATGTTTTGGAACACAAGTTAAGTTAGAATTTTTGTCCTCAGTGAGACAGGTCTGATGTTTTTAACTCTCAAAGGACACATGTCTCTGTGGTGGCTTTGTGTGACATCCAAAAGAAAAGATCACCCAGAGCCCTGCACCAAAGGAAGGTTCTCCTATTTTATGGTTTCAAATTATACTTCTAACACTGCATAACTGTGCTGTCTGCTTTCCCTGGGGGGCGGCTGTTCCTTGGGAATACAGAAGGAAAATGTCAGAGTCAGACTATTTAGCTTATTATGTGAAGCCTTTTGCTTCTTCCTCTGGCTTGTTTGTAGACCTTGATTAAATCTTGAAAGAAGCACGGCTGTTCCTGGTACTAACTGCCAACCTCCTCTTTAAATGAGCAAAATTAATTCTTCGTGCTGGTTATGTTGCCACTCATGAAAGATGGTGAATGGGCTGTTTGCCAACAGAGGTCCGCAGGCAATGAAGGCTGCTGCTGCAAACACTCAGCAACATGTCTTGAAGAAGTGAGGGAAAAGAGCCATCAGAGCCTTGAGGTGCTGCTGGCCATGGGCTGACTATGATCTGGACATCTGAGCTGGAAAATCATCCTGAGGGACCCACTATGGAAGGCAGGAAAGGGAGGAGTAGCAGAGAGAAGTTCAAAACCTCCATTTCTGACACTCTCCAAACCTGGTGGTTACTCCTAATGGCTGCAGGAGCTGCACAGACACACGGGTGCTGTCGAGAAGCAGAATTACATCCCCATGTCTCTGAATTGTCCTGAACAAGATCATGACAGAAAAAGCATCTTCACCCTCCTGCTTTTGCAGGTTTGAAAGAAATTAAATGGAGACAACATGTGTGAAGGAGCACCCAAAGAGTAAACCTCAAAAGCTGCTACAGGCAGAGGCAGAAAATTCTCTCCTGGTCCATCTCAATCTTGCCTTCTGTTTCAGACTATGGTAGTTCAGAAGCCCTGCTACTGCAGAATCCCAGGCATAGGTGGAAGGGCACTAAGATAATTCTTTTTCCCCTTTATAAGTCTATGGTGGTACCACTAAAATTCCCAGTCCAATCTCAGAAAGTCCCTATGAGGGTATTCTGTAGATAGGTCAAAGGAAAAACAGCTATGACACTAAAAGTTTTTGAATTTGAGAGAATATCCCATGCATCTGTATTAAATCTGCCTACCTCTTGCTGTGTGGGTCATCCTCATGCCAAGTTTTCCTTGTAATTCAGGAGCAAAAAATATACTCCAGGCTTGGTGCCATGCAGTGAAACACATGTCTTGTCTGTACATAATTGTAGAGAAACTGGAGCCTTTTATTTTTCATGAGAACAGGCCCATGACAATCAAATCCTGTCTTTCTGAGACACTTATCTGGCATCTTGTCACATAGTTTCAGTGGATTTCATATGTCTGATTTAACTACCCCCAAACTCCTGCAAGGCTGGGAGGTACTGTTGTCTTTTTGAACTGATGAATTCTTCCCTATATATATATATACATGCATATTTCCTAATTTCCTTCAAAAATACTTATTGATTCCAACTAACATCACTCATGTTGAATTTCTTAGGTTAAGAACTAAATTGGTCTGACATCTCAAAAACTGTTCATGTTTTCGTTTTGAAACGTTACATAGATGTATCTATATTTAACTTTTTAAGGATAGAGATAATACTTTTCTCCCCACCTTCTTGTGCCATGAAAATTAAACAAAAAGGCTTTTTTTGGACTAGTTGGAGCATTTATATTTGACATCCCAATAAAACAAACAGCTTTTTGTTGTTGATGCTTTACTGGAAATGTTTCAGATGAACCCCAGTCTACATATTTTACTATATCTCGGCTTTTAAATCAAAACATTTTTTCATCCTGTTATCACCTATTATATCAACTAAGCTTGTGGCATAGGTGATTTAAATTCCTTACAGAAGGTCACACAGGGCACTAGTGACAGAAAGCTGCATGGAGTTCTCCCAGTCCTATGCAGAAAACTGCACGAACTGGGACTTACCAAAGATCTTTTTGCTCTGCAAAGCAAGTGAAATTCATTTCAGAACCTACCCAATGAAACTGGACTGTCATGATTGCTGCCAAGGATTTTTCACTTTTGAGATATTCTTTGTTCTTTTTTTTTTTTTTCTGGGAAATGATCTTTCACACATGCTTTCCCTCTGTCTCCCCTCCCCCACATATTTTCTGTCTCTGCTTTTTTTCAGTGTATATCTGGAAGATTTCTCATTTGAAAAGCATATTTTCTCTTCTGTTAGGAATGGGAAGCGGCCTGGCAGACTTGGTCTTGCCATCTGCCCTGTCAGTGGAAACTCTTGCGCTCCCAGCTTAAGCCATGGAGATGACCTTCTGCCACCCTCTTCTTCCTTTAGTGTGAGATTTGGGGGCTGTTACTGCACATAAAGCAGACAGGCCTGGCTGCAGGTCTGTTAAGGCTGGATTCATGGTAGAGTACACCCATAGAAGTCAGGAACACAAATGGTCTGCACAAGCCTAAATTCCTTTCTGTGACTGGACTCAGTGCAGCTGCTGATGGCAGGAGACCCTGCCTCCACATCGTAGCTGCTCTGCTTCAGTGTCCTGAGCAACCAAACCCCTGCTGAATTTTCCCACCCTGTGGAAGGAAATTAAATTCTTTGTCAGGGCTGGGAAATCCCCAGAATGGCCTTAAACCATGTTCTTCAGAACGCCGTTGACACTTTTCAGCGCGCTCTGTTCATGCCCGTGCGTGCACACGCACAGAGCACTTTGCTGCTCAGTGCTCCCAGGCGGGAGCCCTGAGAGTTTATGCTGCAGTAACTCTCGTACTGGTGGTTAAAATATGGCTCTTGCAGGCCCTCTCAGGCTACAGATCCTCCTTCTGGGCTAATGGCAGCAACCTCCAAAAGCAGCAAGAGATACCAATTTCCTTTGTCAAAACCCTTCCCTGTGTCATCTTCCACCCAGTTTACTCTTTGCAGCTCCTGGCTGGACATACCAAGTCAGCTGGGAGGACCAGTAACAATAACTCACTTTCTCTCCCAAATACTTAAGGGAAGATTTGCATGCTTTGGTCAGAAAGTGATGATTCCCAAGTGGTCTGCCCTCTTGACTTTAATGGGCCACCCCCCCCCCCCCCCCCCCCC